>JAHLJT010002406.1:146684642-146731934 GCA_031308135.1 Acheta domesticus | reverse complement strand
GCTCCGACACCCACCAAAACGTTTCAAATCTGTAATAGAAGATCCTGAATCGGCCAATGCCTTAGCCGAAGTTGTTCTTAAAGATCGACTGGAGTATTTTTCGGGGTCTGGAGGACCAAGATGTGTGGCTATAATTTTTGGCACTCCTGCAATCTTGTGAATGTCACGTTGACACGAAGCTGCGTTTTCCAAACCGGAATGTCTTGATATGCCTTTTCGTATCGTCCTTGGATTTTTCTGGGATTAAATCCCGCGTGACTTCTGCAGAGGGATGTAATATTCCTTGCCACGAAGTCTACAAGGAGGAGACTCAACTCCGTGTTGGAGGCATGGTGGGGGTATGTACGAAAAACGTCGGCAGCTATTTGAAAAATAATACAAAAAAAAAAAAAAAAAAAAAAAAAAAAAAAAAAAAAAAAAAAAAAAACGAGCCCCTTCGCCTTCAGCGACATCACGCGGGCGAAAGAAGGAACTTATCTCGGCTTTTCTCGGCCACTAATCGTCAATATTCGTTTGGTCCAAGTGGGTCAGTTTGGCGGCCGATTACCAGGCGCTGTGCGGATGTGCTTAACCGAAGACAATAAGTTGAAAAGGAAGTAGTAAATAATTTTGTAGAAAAAAATTTTGAATTAAATTTTGTATACGATGCTTTGCTGCCATTGGCTGTTTGAAAAGCCTTCGTAGTTCTTTCAATTGCCACGTGAGGTCGCTGAAGGCGAGGGGACTCTTTTTTTTTTTGTATTATTTTTCAAGTAGCTGCCGACGTTTTTCGTACATACCCCCGCCACCGGAGTTGAGTCTCCTCCTGTAGACTTCGTGTTCCTTGCGGAAGAAACGAATTTTTCCGCGTCCATCTTCGAGCGACCGATATGCGAATGTATTGTTGAAATAGATACATCGCAAGCAACACCCAACAATATCGATTAACGTGCTCCAGCAATAGAATCAATTTTTTTTCATATCGCAGTAAGTTTCGCCAAAGTTGTTAGATTTTATGGTGACCGATAAAATGCTGACATACCACGAAATATTATAGTGTTATTACATTTCTAGGTGTGTTAATAGCTATAATTTGTTTTAATACTTCCAAGAAAAAGTAGCTTTTTATTGTTTAAAAATTGGCCTTTTTGCGTGCCTATTTTAGTAAAGTAAGTGCCCGTAAGTCTACATGTCTATTATAGGAAAAATAAGTACCTGAACTTCCGGGCTCTTGTAATAAATAACTTAATCTTCATTCCCAACACATAACACAATGTTTTAATCAGAGGCTTTTGAGCCTACGCCTTGCAGAACATGAAGATAATGAGGATTTAAGGGTCATAATATTCTCTAACCCCATCAGTCAGTTTTCCCAAAGAAAACTGGATTTACCTGGGGGAAAAACCTGGGAGTTACCTGGGGGTTCTCAAAAGTTTGCTGCTGGCCTCTCTCTTGTCATCGGACGGTTCAGAAAATGTGTACCACCGGCGGAGAATTCACTTGAAATAATTATTCCTGTACTTAAACTAGAAGTTCGTAGATTATGGCATTCAGTAATCCCTCGACATCCGCGAAATTCGTTATTCGCGAGTTCTGAACATTCGCGATTAGAGAAATGCTACTGGTTTTACATTCACGACTTCAACATTCGTGAGTGTGTCTTTTGGTTGTACTACATTTTTTTAAAAGCGAGCACATTTCGTTTCCTTTATCAGGATCACCAGGGAAACGAACTTGGCAGACACAGTATCACGTTCTCCTACAATGACGAAGATGGAATGTCAATTCACATTAATAGTAAAATAATTCAATTCAGTAGCTACAAATTGGAGGTAAGGGTTTTGGCCACAAGAAAAGAAAATCCATTCAGGATCTTATCAACTCTCATTAGACAAGGACCCACTGAAGAGGAGCTTCCGGAAATCAACGAAGAAAAACCTCCTCGAATGTAATGAAGTAATGAAAGCGAAACTGCTTCCTGAAGCAACTTCAATATCAAAACGGATAATGGCGTTCTAAAACTTCAACAAGCTCTGGTGGAAAGGGTATTTGAATGTGATCCGAACATGGAAATAACTTCGAAATTTAAGAAAGAAATAGAACCAGCAACTCTTTCGTACATGGATATTAGAACAACGAAAAAAACAACCAAATCGTATAATTAATCACTTTCAACTCTGAAATAAGTTTCATATATTGTTTTATTTCTTCCCTTTGGGTGTTAATTGTGAATTTTGTTTCTAGCAGCGCTCACTCAGTTCTACTGCAACATTTTGCCAGATATTTTTTTCTTTTTTAAACAGTTTTTCCAGGAACCTAACCCACCTTTCTTCATTAAATAATATAGTCAACATTCGCGGATTTGACATTCGTGATGTTTTTGGGAACCTAACTCTCGCGAATGTTGAGGGATTACTGTATTTGCCAAATCAGGCGCACAAGCAACCAGCAACTAACATGATTCAACACACCTACGCAACGTCCACAGCTCGGAAAAGATGCATTATACTTCGTAAAGGCAATGTGTTTAGACTAGAATATTTGGCATGTTTTTGTCAACTGTTTTAATGAAAATTTTAATATTCAAAGAGTGAATTAGGCAAAAATAATACTTTCAAAAATATTTTTCCAATAAATAGAAAAATTACTTTTTTTGAGAGATGCCGTTTCGTATGTACCGACGATGTGTCGCCCCACTAAAGTTCCTCTCCAACAAACAAGCCGCGACAATTGACTTACGTTGCTCCCACGGTGCGAAGCGGAAGTCGGAGTTCCCCTTCTCTCCTCCGGCAAAGCAAGAACTTAACTCTCCCCAGTTTACTCGGCGTTTGGTAGTTCCACGAAATGGAACTCGGGGACCAATTACAGCGCATCACTGACGTCACGACCGCTCTGCTTCGTTTCCGCTTGAGTCATGGAGGAGCCGAAACACCACTTCGGCTCAAATTGTTTCGAAAATCAAATGTCAGACTCGTAAGTTTCCTGCTACTCCCTGTCGGTGACAGGTAGCTACATTGTACTGTCAGTCAGCCAGCAAGACGCTAGTTAACAACTGGATATCGATTCAGAATCACAACCATTATTCTAACTAAAGCTAACAATATCTCTTACAAATAACGTTCAAGGATGTGATAGCTTCCATTGGAGGGCATGAAAAGAGGAAAAGAGAGGTAGAGAGGTAGTTAGAGGGAGGTAGAGAGACAGATATATTGATAGAGAGAGGTAGAGAGTTTTTTTGAAAATCGTTCGAGCTTCCCTCTTCGGCGGGTGCTGTTTCGCGGTGGCCCACCCGCCTGCAACCCGATCCTCCCGGGGCGCTCGCGGCCACAAAGGCGCCCTGCTCCTCTTTGTAGCGGACGGCACCGCCTCTACTCTTCTGCTATCCTCGCTTGCTCATTCTCCCTCACATCTTCATTCTCTCCCGCCGCCTCCAAATAGCACCTTCGTCTTCTCCACCTCCTGAGCTCCTCCAATACCTTCACGGCATCCACCTTCTCTTTCATTTCTTCCGCCGCAGCCTCTCCCTTCCCCCTTCTGCTTCATCATCTCCTACACAGTTGCAACTTGCCTCGCCGCTGCCTTCTTGACGTCGTCGGTCGGGGTTCGTGTTCGTGTCGACGGAACCCCCGCTGCACACGACCCTTCTCGCCTCACTCTGGAAGTGCGCCGCGCCGCGCCGCGCCGCGCCGCGTATCTCTGCTGGTGCCCCGCGCCGCGCCGCCGTAATTAACGCGCCCTACCTGTGGTAACGCCTAAAACCGTGACGCCTGTACGAGACTCAGCATGTCCCTCGTTTGCATATCCACTGACACGATTCGAAAAGAAGAGATTGAATAGTATAGTCCTAAAGGGCTTCAAAGTATATCAAAGATATATAGTAATACTCAGTGAGAAAATGAGATCATCCTGCAAACGCAAATTCATTACTATTCTTTTCTTCTTCTTCTTCTTCTTCTTATTATTATTATTCCTCTATATCACGATTAAATATGTTATGAGTTGGCTGAATATAAAATCAACTCCAGGTTGCAACCAGCTACCTTAGGAGCTGATCTAGGGCCTCTACAATACTTTTCGCAAAATGTCAGTTGTTTCAAATAAAGCTTTTTCTTGCACTTCCCAGTCCTTTGAATGACCTGTAAGTTTAGCCAAGTTCTTACACTTTTGCGGAACAAATCCCAGAGCTCTGATAACTATCGCGACGACCTGTGCTTTTACGCCCCACATTCGGCTGATCTCGATTTCCAAACTCTTGTATTTAAGACGTTTCTCTGCCTCCTTGGTTACGAAGTTTTGATCGCATGGTACAGCATATCTATAATTACATATCTACAAGTAGGCACAATTTATTCTCCATATCTCGGATTACAATGTCCTGTTTGTTTGCTGCTATCGTGCGATCCATTTGAATTTGATGGTCGTACAATAATTGTGTAAAGTCCAACAGATGTCACCGGTTTTGGTGAGTATTCGTACCACTTGGGGTTTGTGTTTGGAACTTCGAGGTCGGTACAGATCTGCCAGTGGAGGTAGCTACACACCCTGTCGTGTCTTTTCAAGTATTCTGTCTTTGCTAGAATTGGACAAACAGAGATGATATGATCAATGGTTTCTACTCGTTCCTGGCAAATGCGGCACTTATCATCTTGGGAAATCTTGAGAACCGCTTTATCATAATGTCATGTTCTCAACGCTTGATCTTGAGAAGCTATTAGAAGTGCTTCCGATTATGGCTTCATTGTTCCCCTTGTAAGCCACATAAATGATTGATCTTTATTTTTATGCACCTTTTTCATTCTTTTTAGATATTGTCCATGGAGTGATTTGTCTGTCCAAGATTTCTTTAACATTTTTTGTGTCTCACAGTTTAATTGCATCAGAAGTTCAGTGTCTGTGTTATTCAGCATCGACTACTCAAACCTGCGACCGTCTCGGCGCAGATGACGGCATCCGCAACAGTCTGCGTCACGGGGCCGGCTTATTATTATTATATTATTATTATTATTATTACTATTATTACTATTATTACTATTATTATTTTGTTTCGCGAATCGGCCATCCTGGAGCCACGTGATATGTGCATCCCACCGGGGCTCAGACTTGATTATCGGGGTAGGTGTACGTTACTTTTTCTATAGGGGGGAAAATCAGCAATTTATGCTGATTCCATTGTTATACCCCAGGCTTGTTATATCTGGGGAATGGGATGAAACTGTGATGTTGAAATAGACACACACAAACGCAACCATGCCTGAGGCGGGACTCGAATCAGCGATCCTTTTCGTTCGAGTCCGCTACTGCCCTACTGCTTTACTGGTCTCGGTCATCGAATTGGCATTATTATTATTATTATTATTATTATTATTATTATTATTATTATTTGTATATTTCAGAATCTTGTCTTATTGCGAAAAAAGTTTTCTCACCATTAGCATGGTCTGAAACAATTGTTTATGGGCTCACAACGTGGTAACTCTCACAATTCACAATCAAAATAAGGTTAATAGAATTGAGAAGATAAAAACAACGATACCTGGTATCTTCCAGTATGCAGATTACTGTGGAGTAGCATTGATTAGTATGCTGGCGAGCACCTCCATGTTTTAATTACATAACTCTTTTTTTCTATTCTTTCTGACGAACCCATTCTGTTTTTACTGAAACGACGGTAATAGGAACTTCCTGCTAAACACATTACCAAAATAAGCTTCAGAGCGGGACGAGATTCTCTTGCTTAGTTTGTTTTTATATGCCACTCTCTTGCATTCGTTGCCGATCCAATTCAATTTGCTGAAAGTAATCCGGAAATCTTTTCAGCTCCCGTCGCGCCTTTCTCTCGCTGCTTGGGTCGCGCACCCTTCTCAATCTGTATTGGATTTCCTCCCAACCAAGCAGCCAACACGCAGAGTTGGTGTAAGATGCCAAATACTCGCCGTAAGTCCGCTGTTCAAAAATAAATCATTTGACGGATGCACGGAACGGAACAAGTTAATTTTGTCATTCTCTAAAGCATTTTTTCAAACATTTTCCTATTCATTTTTTTATATTGCTTATTAAGTTTTGTCTGCATTCTTTCGTCGTCCATATTTTTTTTCTTACTTCAACTTTCTCTACGTCCCTGTGACCACTTCATACCCTTTTTTGTTCTATTATCCATTCTTTCTTCATTTGCATTTCTTACCACTAGAAAAATAAGACAGGAGCATAGACGCACAGTCGAAAATACACACTCGGTTCTATTGTCATTCTTATAAATTCACAACTGTTTTCATGTTACATCTATGCAACTCGTGAGGATTGATAGATTAGTGATTCCGGACGCGTCCAACTGCTAAGGGCATTAGTTCCGTAAGTGTATTTTCATCGCGGGAGTGGCGACGATCTTTCCCCACCGATCTACGTCGGCTTATGGGGTTCCCTCCTATCATCTCCCACCAGCAGGGCACCGCCCAGCCCGGACAAGCTCTAAGCTTCCGACTGGCAAGTGTAGTGCATGTAAGTGTGTGTTTGTGTGTGTGTGTGCGCGCGCGCGCGCGTAAGTAAATAAGTAAGGGGGTGACGATCGAACGAGGAAGAGGAAAAATTTTCGCACGCCCGGTCCGTGGCCCGTTTGCTACGGTACTGCTCTGGCAATCGCCTGGTGATCAGAGAAACCACGGAAAACTACCGATCAGAGCAGCTGGCCACTAGAATTCTCCTCCAGAGAGCGACTGAATTGGACCTAGCTATCTATCTAGTGTCGAAAATCCTGCCACAGTCGGGACCCCAATCTAGGACCTCTGGGTCAGAGGCACTGCAGTGACATCAGTTAATGCCCTGAGCCACCTCTCCCGGTGCAGTGCAATTCAGAAGTGAAATGCACAATCGATGCATTCATATTTAATACGTTAATCCACGACTAATGCAAGCCAAGATCGTATTTCCACAGGCATGTGCCGTGAAACTTCCTAAATTTGACGTAAACGCAAGGCCCCCGCGTGCGCCCTTCGCCGCAACCGCAGAGGTTTCCCGCTCGAGGGCTACAAGAATACCCAGCGCGTCGCTAATTGTTTTTGTAATAGGATTACCGCCGATGGAACAGGTAGCAGCAAGGTAAACATCCCGGACGCCGCTCACAAACAACGCGCAGCCTGCGAGCGCCCCAGTGTTCAGTTGCGTCTGACCGAGTTCAAGGAATAGATCGTAGACACCCAAGGAAGGTAATGGAAGATATTCACAATCGCAACTGGAGACAAAAACAAAATAACACATCTTGTAATTCGGCTGGAAAGGTCACCAGCAGACAGGCTCGAGAGAGTAGCGGCAAAATCTAAAATAAAATTAAGTTGAAATTCAAAAATATTCCTGGGTAGAGAAATAAAGGAAAAAAATATCTGACGGTATGCAAATCAACAGTATTAAGAATGCTCCTTTTGAAAAGGCTCTATTACTGAAAGAAAGCAATATAAATATTGAAGTCGGCAGACACAAGGAAAATTGATTTTGTAATAAGAGCAATTAGCTTCTTTATTCTGTAAACTTTTGTCGAAATTACAAATTTGCGTTATTGATATAGCGTATACTGATTGATATTGATATTGCGTATACTGAAACAGTGGTTTCTAATTAATTATTAAAAACTGTATACATTTATATATCTCAGTCGTTGGGTTTCTTCAGTTCGATGACAATTTGCTTCCTACTCCATTTGATTCGTACTACGTACGAATATAAAGGGAGCTCGAAGTATCACGAAGAATGTTTGCTTGATATGGAAGTATACTTGCCTGAAGTTTTATATCAATCAAGATTTGAATTAAGTTTATTACTTTATTTCATATTTATTTTCTTATTAAATTTTGCCTTGGGTAGAAATATGTTTAAATTTGGAATTTCTTGCTTGCTTACGTCTTGTTAATTTTATTAAATTATTCTATTATTTATGGGAATAATGTGAAATAAATTAAGAAGTCTGTCGTGGGGTAGATATTTCTCTTAAGAGACAAAAGTATTTGTTTAACGTTTTTATCTAAACGCAGGAAGTGAACGCAATTATTGCACTCTTATGAGTACATACACGCGAGTACGATTTCAAGATATTTTCGATTCAAAATTTTTAATTTTACTCTCAATTACCAATTTGAAATATGACTGATGTAATTCATTTTAATCTAAAATTTCTTTTCTTTATTAGAGGAAATGGGAATAATTGGGGGCAATAATTGTAAACTGACTTCTCCAAAAAAATGTCAAGATGCATACGTACAATCCTATTTTTAAATCTCGCGGCAGTTGCTCTGGCGCAGTGCTCCCGAACTGTAGTGCGCTAGTTGCCTTGCCCGCAACCTTCACATGCATGGAAGTCGAGCAACTGGTGTGTGCGGAGGCGAGTGGCTTTAGTGGAGGGCGCTCGAGGGCGATCGACTCTCAAGGTCCACCCCGCGCACACCAGAGCAGCTTTGCCGCCGCGAGAGGACGCGCCGGCCGCCGAGTGCCCACAAGTCCCTGGAAAGGCCCTCGCTCTGCGCAAGTGGCGACCGCCGCGCGCCTCAAGGAAATACCACGCAAATGAGTAGGGCACACACATCCACCAACTCAGAATACTTATTAGACTTCCCAACAGTAATGTTCGGGTGGGTATGAAATCAGTAATGTACATATTTTTGCGGACAATGGTCACGTTCCATATTATAGTAAAAAGAATCATTACACTAATCACCGAACAATATTATTTTCAAAGATGAGAAAAGTAAAGTTATATTTCATAGTTATACATAAAGTTTTTACGCCTACAACTTAAAATTTTCTCTCCTATTCCTTAGCGATATTTTTCCAGTTCAGCTTCCCATTCATATTTTATTACTTTCATAAACATCAATTTCCTGACAGCTATTCATGCCACCTCGTCCTTTCCATTACGTGCAATTTTATATTTACATAATTATAACCATTCGGACTAAAGAAAATAAAATTAGGACATACATAGGATGTAGAAAACAATTTAACGTATTCACATAGTATTTTCTTCTTTGACTCTTCAAATGAAATTCTATCAGCCTAGTACTAAATGCACCACTTATAACGTGTTCTTTACTCAAATCAGAGGGATAAAATGTTTTGAAATATCATGAGATATTAGTAGAGGACTCAGTTATGAGTGAAAGAGGAATACGAATCACAAGAAGAAGAACATATTCAATTACAATATTACACTTGCATTTCCCATTGTTTTAGAATCAAGGTCAAGAAAGATAGCACGTGTGATAATTTTTTAATAATTACAATAGCAACTGACAAGACCCGCTGAGGTCCTATTGAACAAGCACGGTGTTACATCTGTACGGAGACTTTAAATGGGACAGTAAAGGTAGATATTCCTATAAGCACACATGAAATCAGTAGCCTGCAATCTCTTACTTATGCGGACAGTCGCAGAGTCCTTCTCCATGACGATAATTCGGAGCAAGGGTTAGCAGCAGAGGGCAGCAGCGCGTCCGCCACTGGGGATACTAGTCCCTCGGGTCTCCATCGACCGCTGCTTTTCTCGCTGTGAGGATTTGGACGGCGTTGACACAACACCCGGAATGGAATTGCTTCAAGTGGACAGCATGGAAGGGAGCACGCGACACTCAGGTTCATGCACATTTGTCAAAAGGTCACTTAAAAACTTACCAGAACGGCCACTGTATTGAATGATCCCAAATATTTTAACTGATTCTTTTAACGGAACGACCACGTAACAACTGCTATGACAGGTAAACTGCAGTAGTCTTTTTTTGAATCTCATTTGAACTTCAAATAAAAATATAGTAACGTTTTTTTTACTGTTACTACATATTTATGAATACTATACTATACTATACTATACATTTCTTTATGAATTTCCTCGTAACATCAGGCACATTTCAATGTACTAATAAAGAAAATGGATTCATTTAACATCCGCAACCTTTGTTCCCATTCAATGTTCTGCATAATGATCAGAAACGAGATAAAACTAATCTGACTTTATTGACGCCTACAAAAGCCGCCAAGTATATCAAATATTTTGTGATAACTTCGAAACTTAATAGAACATTCTCAAATTGCGTAAAATTCAAACAAAATTTAGTGTGAGTCGCGTATTGCGTCACTGCCATTGGAAATCACATACGAAACACAAATATACTTTTTCGAGAATGGCAGTGAAGAAGGCTGACGGTGACGTCGTTAGCGACTGCAGTACAGAGGACAGGGACCAGGAAGGGAAGTGCAGGCAGTCAGGGTACGATAAAACTTACGGCGGCGGCAGTGGTGAAGCATCGAGGCAGAGGACGAGGGCGGCATGGGCGTTGAGGGCGAGGACGGCGAATTTAGATTTATTGATTGCTGTTTCCGGGCGCGTCAACTCCAGAGATCATTAGTCACATAAGTGTCGTGCAGTTTATACCGGGAGGGTGCTGTTTTCCTCCCCTGCTAGAACCTGAGACCTGGCGCCAACTTAAATGTGGGCTTGCGGGTATCTCCGCGAGCGGGGAATCTACCCAAACGGGGCAAGCTCTAAGCACCCGACAGGTGTAGTAGCGTAGTATGTGTAAGCAGGAGATGTCTCTGAGAAAACTACTAAACGCCTCAAAAAATGTACATGGCCTTAAAGAAAGAACTCGCTTTGGAGAACAAATTGTATTTGAACGAAAAATCTCTATCTTCAATTTTGTAGTTGGGGGTGTAGCGATCCTGAGCTCGCTCAGTCACTATTTGGCGATAAGAAAAGACCTCGTCTGCGTGCTTCGCCGCGCGATTACGTAACCTGTCGCCTTATCAGCGGTCGCTGGAGGGGTGGCGGGGGGAAGACAGTTGTTCCCCCCCCCCTACGCGGAAAAGAAGGGGTGGTAACCGCGGTGTCAGGAGAGTGCGCAGAATGTTTCAAGAAGCGGCAGCGTGAGGTAGCAGCGTGAATTTGGAAGCTGATGGTGTGGGGCCGCGAGCTCCAGTTAGCGAGAAAGAGGTTTGGCCCAGTGGTGGCTAAATTCACACCGCAGATGCGCGTTCGACGGAGGCATCTGGTTTTGGAGTAAGACGTGGTTGCAGAGAGAACCCGTGCTTAGGCCCAAGACAGAGCGTCGGCAGCCGCATTAGTTAGCTGTGAGTTGTGCGCTGGTGGCGAACGCCACGGTCACCGAAATAAGGTCGGTGTTAAAGACAAAACAATTTTGTATGTGATACTATAAAAAGTAATGAGAATTTGGAAGCAATTGACCGTAGAATGCAGGTTGAAGTGTTGTTCCTGTAGTTCACTGTCAGATTGTTTAATATTTTTTTTGGCCATTAACACTCTTGCATAATGTATGATATACCCGACCATTGGTATTTCCATAATCATTGTGGACTATTTTCAAAAGATATTTGAAGTAGTGTGTCTTTCTAAGGGGAGAACATCACTTATTTATGATAGAATCTTGTCATGTTAATACACTACAAGTGCAGTTTCTGTCTTTAAATCAAAAAGAACATTTTGATGATAGTGTAAAATCCAAATCAAGTTAGAAACAATTTGGGTTATTTATGAACAATTAAAAGGTTATAAAAGTATATTTGCTATGAACTGTTGAATTTAAGTGAACTTAAATATCTTGAAATATTTATTGAAATTTGGATGCCTGTTGAGTAAAAATACAACATATTTTTAATTTCAACCAAAGGTGTAGGTTGTAATAAATGTTTCACATTTATGGTGTAAACACACATGTTTAGTTGTTTTTTTTTTTCAATTTCTTTGAATATTCTGTGTTTTTCAAACTATGTTTATTCATTTTAATTGTACACAACATATGTCTTTGTAATTGAAGTGAATTGTTTTGCAAGAAACTACTATGTATGCTAATGCAGTGTATGTTGAGGAAGGGTTAATTGCAATTTTTGTAAACAGAAAGTGCTGAGGCAATTTTGTCATCCGAAATGCCTGTGCTCTACCCTCTGATGTACTATTATGTGTACTCATCTCCCCAGAGATATCTTTGATTCAATTGTTGGATTTCAATTTATTTTTTTTCACAGAAGATGTTGCTGTGATGCTAGTTTGTGCCAACTTTGAAATTCATAATTTCTGCAGTTGATTTTTCCTCAAAAAGTTTTTTTATGCTGTTCAGTGTTGTATTTTTCTTTGTTCATTTGTTTATCTGTGCATGTTAGGTAATTTTGTAATTTGTGTTTCTTTTTTTTTTTTGAGATTCAATTATATTAATGTTTGTGGCTTTCAACTTTGTGTTTTTTTTCAAAATTTCAACAAGAGCCAAATTACCCACGAAATTTCCCCACGGCCGACCTACACGAACGGTCACATAAATGGCGCCCAACTGGCTGGCTTGAAATTTTGAGAAATTTACACTATAGCCAAAACTATTGGTGGTTCCAGCAGTGTTTTTTTAGTATCTTGATGTTTGACAAGGTTGTGTTGTGTTTGTTAAAGGTATGCATTTCTATAGATATTGTAGGTGGTAAAATACCCACTGAATAGTTAATATTAATTTTTTGTCAATTTGAACTCAAATTACGACTGGTTCATTTTGTTAGATAAAATGGCTGATAAATACAACCAAGCTAGGGATTTGGGAGATCTTTCTTCAAATGAGGATGATGGGGAGACTACAGTCAGGGAAATAGTTCAACAGGTAGAATCACCGGTTGCTACCGAAGAATATGCTACTCTTGGTACGTCGGGAACTGAATCTGCGTCTCCTCAAGATCCAACGACATCAGAAATTGACATTGATAGGGCGAATAATATGATGATAAGATTAATGTCGCAGTTTATGATTCAGATAGATGAGAAACTTAGATCCTCGAATTCGGAATTAAAAGACAGTTTATCTTCTCAATTAAATGATAAATTAGCGGATCAATCTAATCAATTAAAAGACAGTTTATCTTCTCAATTAAATGATAAATTAGCGGATCAATCTAATCAATTAAAAGACAGTTTATCTTCTCAATTAAATGATAAATTAGCTGAACAGTCCTGTCAATTAAATGATAAATTAGCTGAACAGTCCTGTCAATTAAATGATAAATTAGCTGAACAGTCCTGTCAATTAAATGATAAATTAGCGGATCAATCTAATCAATTAAAAGACAGTTTATCCGCTCAGTTAAATGAAAAATTTGCGGAACAATCTACTCAGTTGGAAGATAGATTAACTGCTAGTTTTAATGCAAGACTAGTTCACTTAGAACAAGCCATAATAGAAAAGACTTCGCAACTTTCATTAGAAACAAAACAACTATCTGAAAATATAGTACAGATGGAAAAGAATTTTCAAGATAGGACGGAACAGTTGTCAAGAGATCTTTCAGACAAAACTTCACAATTGGAACAAAAGTTAACCGATACGACCTCTCAAATTAGAACTGAATTAGAAGAAAAGCTGGAGGAACAGATGTTACGTTTGAATATTAATTTTGAAACAAAAGTTGATAAGGTCAAAACAGAAGTCGACAAAAACGTTTCTGATATAAGGGCAGAAATAGTAGACAACGAGCACAAAATTTTGTCGCAATTAGACTCAAGGAAACGGGAATTAGAAGCTAAGGTAAACGACCTCCAAGAGAAGATTGATGGTTTACCTGCGGGCCCTATGACTACACATCCTATGATGGTTAGCTTACCGCAAGGTTTAACTTTTGGAGCCCATGGGAAGGAGAACCCCTGCGCATTCATAAAGGCAGTAGAAAATTTTTTTACATTGTATAATCTGCCTGAAAGCAAGAAAGTCAGATTGGTTTATCAGATGCTAGTGAGTAATGCGAAAATTTGGGCGGACACTCTGGATCCATTACCGACTTCAATGGAGGGATTTAAAGAAAAGTTCTTCATGAGGTACTGGAATCACGAAACCCAGGTTAATTTTCGGTTAAAGCTTATGTGTAGTACCTGGAAAAAAGGTCAGAGCATGCAAGACTACGCTACGGAAAAGCTAGCAGGCTTCAGATTATGCTCTCCCACGATTCCAGAAAGTGAAACCGTTTGCCTTATAATTAGACATTTTCCAATAGGCATTCAGAATTTGCTAAAAAAGTCAACTGCCCATGACAGCAGAAAAGTTAGTGACGCAGTTAGGTCTGTATGATGCAACTTATGAGATGTCGGGTAAGCAGGATACAACAAAACCGACAAGCATTTCATCAGCAGCCATCATACAAACTTCTGGCACTAATATGGAAAATGGAAATGTGAAGAAAAAGGGAAAGAAACACGAGATATCAGGAGATCATGAAGACACTTCTACTCCGTCGAAAGTTGCTAAATCGGCTTATTATCAACCTGAAGCAGCTGCACAACTGTACAACGCAGAAAAGGGGAAAGCAGAAAATGGGCAAGGATAATCCAACACCATCTACTTCAAAAGATCCTGGACGAGGGTTAAACTAATGAGGTTTGTCTCGTGTGGTCACCCCGAAACAAACCAAGAAATCAAGGAAGTAGAAGAGGTGACGATACAGTCTGTGACGTGTTTGCAACCATACTCAGAATCTGAAAGGATGCCGTTTACCAGTGTCAACGCAACCAGACGTAGGTGCCCGATGATCAACATAATATGCGAAGGAAAAGAAATCTCAGCATTGGTTGATACAGGGTGCACATGCTCTGTGATTGTAGAAGATCTGTTAAATGAAATCTCTAAATTGAATCTGAATATACCGCAATTCCCTATGCACAAATCATATATTGTTGGAGCGAACAAAAGAGGTCGCGTCCAATATCTCGACAGGTCCTATTGCGGTTGACAATTGGCCTAAAGATGTATGATGTTGTCTGCATAGTAGCAAAGGAATTGCTGTATCCACTCATATTAGGGATGGATTTTCTGCACGACTACGGAGTGGTGATTGACCTATCTAGGAATGCTATACAATTCCCGTTGGACAACACTGTAAACTGTAATCCAGAAGACGACGAGCAGTGCATGGATCTTCACATCAACTGTGTTACTTCTACTAACTTATTAACATCCATTGAAGATACGATTAACAAAAATGAAGAAAAAAACCATCAGCAAGGAAGAAGGGCGTTGAATTTCAAGATAATTTTTTTTACCATTTCAAGACGTTGATGATGCGAAAAAAAATCTTATTCATTGGGGGGCTATGTAGCGATCCTGAGCTCGCTCAGTCACTATTTGGCGATAAGAAAGACCTCGTCTGCGTGCTTCGCCGCGCGATTACGTAACCTGTCGCCTTATCAGCGGTCGCTGGAGGGGTGGCGGGGGGAAGACAGTTGTTCCCCCCCCCTACGCGGAAAAGAAGGGGTGGTAACCGCGGTGTCAGGAGAGTGCGCAGAATGTTTCAAGAAGCGGCAGCGTGAGGTAGCAGCGTGAATTTGGAAGCTGATGGTGTGGGGCCGCGAGCTCCAGTTAGCGAGAAAGAGGTTTGGCCCAGTGGTGGCTAAATTCACACCGCAGATGCGCGTTCGACGGAGGCATCTGGTTTTGGAGTAAGACGTGGTTGCAGAGAGAACCCGTGCTTAGGCCCAAGACAGAGCGTCGGCAGCCGCATTAGTTAGCTGTGAGTTGTGCGCTGGTGGCGAACGCCACGGTCACCGAAATAAGGTCGGTGTTAAAGACAAAACAATTTTGTATGTGATACTATAAAAAGTAATGAGAATTTGGAAGCAATTGACCGTAGAATGCAGGTTGAAGTGTTGTTCCTGTAGTTCACTGTCAGATTGTTTAATATTTTTTTTGGCCATTAACACTCTTGCATAATGTATGATATACCCGACCATTGGTATTTCCATAATCATTGTGGACTATTTTCAAAAGATATTTGAAGTAGTGTGTCTTTCTAAGGGGAGAACATCACTTATTTATGATAGAATCTTGTCATGTTAATACACTACAAGTGCAGTTTCTGTCTTTAAATCAAAAAGAACATTTTGATGATAGTGTAAAATCCAAATCAAGTTAGAAACAATTTGGGTTATTTATGAACAATTAAAAGGTTATAAAAGTATATTTGCTATGAACTGTTGAATTTAAGTGAACTTAAATATCTTGAAATATTTATTGAAATTTGGATGCCTGTTGAGTAAAAATACAACATATTTTTAATTTCAACCAAAGGTGTAGGTTGTAATAAATGTTTCACATTTATGGTGTAAACACACATGTTTAGTTGTTTTTTTTTCAATTTCTTTTGAATATTCTGTGTTTTTCAAAACTATGTTATTCATTTTAATTGTACACAACATATGTCTTTGTAATTGAAGTGAATTGTTTTGCAAGAAACTACTATGTATGCTAATGCAGTGTATGTTGAGGAAGGGTTAATTGCAATTTTTGTAAACAGAAAGTGCTGAGGCATTTTGTCATCCGAAATGCCTGTGCTCTACCCTCTGATGTACTATTATGTGTACTCATCTCCCCAGAGATATCTTTGATTCAATTTGTTGGATTTCAATTTATTTTTTTTCACAGAAGATGTTGCTGTGATGCTAGTTTGTGCCAACTTTGAAATTCATAATTTCTGCAGTTGATTTTTCCTCAAAAAGTTTTTTATGCTGTTCAGTGTTGTATTTTTCTTTGTTCATTTGTTTATCTGTGCATGTTAGGTAATTTTGTAATTTGTGTTTCTTTTTTTTTTTTGAGATTCAATTATATTAATGTTTGTGGCTTTCAACTTTGTGTTTTTTTTCAAAATTTCAACAAGAGCCAAATTACCCACGAAATTTCCCCACGGCCGACCTACACGAACGGTCACATAAATGGCGCCCAACTGGCTGGCTTGAAATTTTGAGAAATTTACACTATAGCCAAAACTATTGGTGGTTCCAGCAGTGTTTTTTTAGTATCTTTGATGTTTGACAAGGTTGTGTTGTGTTTGTTAAAGGTATGCATTTCTATAGATATTGTAGGTGGTAAAATACCCACTGAATAGTTAATATTAATTTTTTGTCAATTTGAACTCAAATTACGACTGGTTCATTTTGTTAGATAAAATGGCTGATAAATACAACCAAGCTAGGGATTTGGGAGATCTTTCTTCAAATGAGGATGATGGGGAGACTACAGTCAGGGAAATAGTTCAACAGGTAGAATCACCGGTTGCTACCGAAGAATATGCTACTCTTGGTACGTCGGGAACTGAATCTGCGTCTCCTCAAGATCCAACGACATCAGAAATTGACATTGATAGGGCGAATAATATGATGATAAGATTAATGTCGCAGTTTATGATTCAGATAGATGAGAAACTTAGATCCTCGAATTCGGAATTAAAAGACAGTTTATCTTCTCAATTAAATGATAAATTAGCGGATCAATCTAATCAATTAAAAGACAGTTTATCTTCTCAATTAAATGATAAATTAGCGGATCAATCTAATCAATTAAAAGACAGTTTATCTTCTCAATTAAATGATAAATTAGCTGAACAGTCCTGTCAATTAAATGATAAATTAGCTGAACAGTCCTGTCAATTAAATGATAAATTAGCTGAACAGTCCTGTCAATTAAATGATAAATTAGCGGATCAATCTAATCAATTAAAAGACAGTTTATCCGCTCAGTTAAATGAAAAATTTGCGGAACAATCTACTCAGTTGGAAGATAGATTAACTGCTAGTTTTAATGCAAGACTAGTTCACTTAGAACAAGCCATAATAGAAAAGACTTCGCAACTTTCATTAGAAACAAAACAACTATCTGAAAATATAGTACAGATGGAAAAGAATTTTCAAGATAGGACGGAACAGTTGTCAAGAGATCTTTCAGACAAAACTTCACAATTGGAACAAAAGTTAACCGATACGACCTCTCAAATTAGAACTGAATTAGAAGAAAAGCTGGAGGAACAGATGTTACGTTTGAATATTAATTTTGAAACAAAAGTTGATAAGGTCAAAACAGAAGTCGACAAAAACGTTTCTGATATAAGGGCAGAAATAGTAGACAACGAGCACAAAATTTTGTCGCAATTAGACTCAAGGAAACGGGAATTAGAAGCTAAGGTAAACGACCTCCAAGAGAAGATTGATGGTTTACCTGCGGGCCCTATGACTACACATCCTATGATGGTTAGCTTACCGCAAGGTTTAACTTTTGGAGCCCATGGGAAGGAGAACCCCTGCGCATTCATAAAGGCAGTAGAAAATTTTTTTACATTGTATAATCTGCCTGAAGGCAAGAAAGTCAGATTGGTTTATCAGATGCTAGTGAGTAATGCGAAAATTTGGGCGGACACTCTGGATCCATTACCGACTTCAATGGAGGGATTTAAAGAAAAGTTCTTCATGAGGTACTGGAATCACGAAACCCAGGTTAATTTTCGGTTAAAGCTTATGTGTAGTACCTGGAAAAAAGGTCAGAGCATGCAAGACTACGCTACGGAAAAGCTAGCAGGCTTCAGATTATGCTCTCCCACGATTCCAGAAAGTGAAACCGTTTGCCTTATAATTAGACATTTTCCAATAGGCATTCAGAATTTGCTAAAAAGTCAACTGCCCATGACAGCAGAAAAGTTAGTGACGCAGTTAGGTCTGTATGATGCAACTTATGAGATGTCGGGTAAGCAGGATACAACAAAACCGACAAGCATTTCATCAGCAGCCATCATACAAACTTCTGGCACTAATATGGAAAATGGAAATGTGAAGAAAAAGGGAAAGAAACACGAGATATCAGGAGATCATGAAGACACTTCTACTCCGTCGAAAGTTGCTAAATCGGCTTATTATCAACCTGAAGCAGCTGCACAACTGTACAACGCAGAAAAGGGAAAGCAGAAAATGGGCAAGGATAATCCAACACCATCTACTTCAAAAGATCCTGGACGAGGGTTAAACTAATGAGGTTTGTCTCGTGTGGTCACCCCGAAACAAACCAAGAAATCAAGGAAGTAGAAGAGGTGACGATACAGTCTGTGACGTGTTTGCAACCATACTCAGAATCTGAAAGGATGCCGTTTACCAGTGTCAACGCAACCAGACGTAGGTGCCCGATGATCAACATAATATGCGAAGGAAAAGAAATCTCAGCATTGGTTGATACAGGGTGCACATGCTCTGTGATTGTAGAAGATCTGTTAAATGAAATCTCTAAATTGAATCTGAATATACCGCAATTCCCTATGCACAAATCATATATTGTTGGAGCGAACAAAAAGAGGTCGCGTCCAATATCTCGACAGGTCCTATTGCGGTTGACAATTGGCCTAAAGATGTATGATGTTGTCTGCATAGTAGCAAAGGAATTGCTGTATCCACTCATATTAGGGATGGATTTTCTGCACGACTACGGAGTGGTGATTGACCTATCTAGGAATGCTATACAATTCCCGTTGGACAACACTGTAAACTGTAATCCAGAAGACGACGAGCAGTGCATGGATCTTCACATCAACTGTGTTACTTCTACTAACTTATTAACATCCATTGAAGATACGATTAACAAAAATGAAGAAAAAAACCATCAGCAAGGAAGAAGGGCGTTGAATTTCAAGATAATTTTTTTTACCATTTCAAGACGTTGATGATGCGAAAAAAAATCTTATTCATTGGGGGGCTATGTAGCGATCCTGAGCTCGCTCAGTCACTATTTGGCGATAAGAAAGACCTCGTCTGCGTGCTTCGCCGCGCGATTACGTAACCTGTCGCCTTATCAGCGGTCGCTGGAGGGGTGGCGGGGGGAAGACAGTTGTTCCCCCCCCCTACGCGGAAAAGAAGGGGTGGTAACCGCGGTGTCAGGAGAGTGCGCAGAATGTTTCAAGAAGCGGCAGCGTGAGGTAGCAGCGTGAATTTGGAAGCTGATGGTGTGGGGCCGCGAGCTCCAGTTAGCGAGAAAGAGGTTTGGCCCAGTGGTGGCTAAATTCACACCGCAGATGCGCGTTCGACGGAGGCATCTGGTTTTGGAGTAAGACGTGGTTGCAGAGAGAACCCGTGCTTAGGCCCAAGACAGAGCGTCGGCAGCCGCATTAGTTAGCTGTGAGTTGTGCGCTGGTGGCGAACGCCACGGTCACCGAAATAAGGTCGGTGTTAAAGACAAAACAATTTTGTATGTGATACTATAAAAAGTAATGAGAATTTGGAAGCAATTGACCGTAGAATGCAGGTTGAAGTGTTGTTCCTGTAGTTCACTGTCAGATTGTTTAATATTTTTTTTGGCCATTAACACTCTTGCATAATGTATGATATACCCGACCATTGGTATTTCCATAATCATTGTGGACTATTTTCAAAAGATATTTGAAGTAGTGTGTCTTTCTAAGGGGAGAACATCACTTATTTATGATAGAATCTTGTCATGTTAATACACTACAAGTGCAGTTTCTGTCTTTAAATCAAAAAGAACATTTTGATGATAGTGTAAAATCCAAATCAAGTTAGAAACAATTTGGGTTATTTATGAACAATTAAAAGGTTATAAAAGTATATTTGCTATGAACTGTTGAATTTAAGTGAACTTAAATATCTTGAAATATTTATTGAAATTTGGATGCCTGTTGAGTAAAAATACAACATATTTTTAATTTCAACCAAAGGTGTAGGTTGTAATAAATGTTTCACATTTATGGTGTAAACACACATGTTTAGTTGTTTTTTTTTTCAATTTCTTTTGAATATTCTGTGTTTTTCAAAACTATGTTTATTCATTTTAATTGTACACAACATATGTCTTTGTAATTGAAGTGAATTGTTTTGCAAGAAACTACTATGTATGCTAATGCAGTGTATGTTGAGGAAGGGTTAATTGCAATTTTTGTAAACAGAAAGTGCTGAGGCATTTTGTCATCCGAAATGCCTGTGCTCTACCCTCTGATGTACTATTATGTGTACTCATCTCCCCAGAGATATCTTTGATTCAATTTGTTGGATTTCAATTTATTTTTTTTCACAGAAGATGTTGCTGTGATGCTAGTTTGTGCCAACTTTGAAATTCATAATTTCTGCAGTTGATTTTTCCTCAAAAAGTTTTTTTATGCTGTTCAGTGTTGTATTTTTCTTTGTTCATTTGTTTATCTGTGCATGTTAGGTAATTTTGTAATTTGTGTTTCTTTTTTTTTTTTGAGATTCAATTATATTAATGTTTGTGGCTTTCAACTTTGTGTTTTTTTTCAAAATTTCAACAAGAGCCAAATTACCCACGAAATTTCCCCACGGCCGACCTACACGAACGGTCACAGGGGAAGATGCCGAAAAAATTCAAACATTTGCAGTTTTTGAGAATTCGAAGTTAACCGTGGAAATCGGACCTAAGCCACCTTTATAAGTGTATTTTACTCTATTCTTACAAGAAATGTGAAGAAAAAATTTTGAACCGTTTTTGAGAAAAGTTTGAAACTGTCCGAGGGCTTCATGTAAAGTACCCCCCAAATTTTGAAGAAAGTTTTTCAAAATTTCGAAGTTTCGACTAGAGCCAGATGGACAAGTGCTTCTTCAATTTGGAAAAATTCCTATGAGTGATGTAGGCGCTAGTGGTCTTCACAGACGGACAGACGGACGTTTTGCTTTCAATTGGTTTTTCGGTATCAAGGACTCACAAAACAGGGATTCTGGCTAGGGGATTTAGGGGAGGGCTGCGTGTTAGGGGATTTATTTTGTTAATTTAGCAACTGGTTTTATCCACTTTTTCGTTATCAGCGCCCAGTAATTAATTTTTTTCTGCCGAAAATTCGCCGTTTTTTCGCGCAGCATTAAACGCATTTCGCGCAGCAACTTTCCCTATACTACGTGTATTACTCCGTATACACGTCCATATATGGGAAAGTAAAAAAAAGATGTTAGCATCAAACTGGTTTTGATAGGAGAAACCACGGACTACTACCGATGAGAGCAGCTAAGCGATAGAATTTTCCTCCAGACAGCGGCGGAATCCGACGCTCGTGTCGAAAATCCGCCAGTGTTGGGACTCAACCCCTAGGCCGTCCCGTCCAGAGACACTGCGGTGAGCGGCAATGCTGTGCCTGAACATTGCTGAGCCGGAAGGAAGGCGCTGAGGTTGAGGGCGAGGGGCCTTCGGCGAGTCCTGCGCAAATATTTGCGCCGCGGATGTGCGCCTCAGGAGCCCACTGCCCGCGGTCAGCGCGCGCCGCAGCTGCGGCTCCAGCCGTTCGCTCTGGCGACGATCAACAAGACTCGGAAACCTCGCCGCAGACATACCATCTGCATTCGTAGGCCACTTTCTCGAAATTAGCGAATATGAATGAAAAGGGAAAGGAGTAGTAGTAGATAGAGATAAATATGCAATGAGTTCCGCGTTAGCACCTAAATTAAATTTTATTTCTGTTGGTGTAGCCCAGTGTTTTTTTTTCTTAATGACTTGCTCAAATCTTCCATAAACAATTCCGCTGTGATTTGTGAATTAGGTATTTACAACTTAAGGTAGAATGTTCGAGCCAGTCGCTAGTCAAATACTCAATCATTTATTCCATCAGTTAATTAACAATAGCTGCTTGTAACTGTTAATGGAATAATAAAACAATGATTTTGAAATATTTTAAAGAGGAATTTGGAAGTATTGATTTAGAAAAACAATGTTCGAAATTAAAATTTGTATCTCGTATGATTTTTCATTTTCATAAGTTGGCACAACTAAAATATTTTCGGGTGTCTTCGGCTTCACTCAGAGTATCGGTAATAATTTCAGTTAGCAATTAAATTATTCGCCTTTCTTTATTAGAATTACTAGTTATTTTAGTTGTTTTTTTATGGACTAATGTTTTGACGTGAATACAAAATTTGAATTCCGATCATTCCCGAAGAGAAACAGTGCTGTCAATAGCATGATTTGCGACGCGAACCTCGTCGGCTGAGAAACGTCACTTCCGGCTGCCATGAATTTCACGGTAGTTTTTTATTAATTACTCCTCAGAATGGCCCGTGAGGTGGGTTAAATTAAATACCATCTGATTCCTCAAAAAATTTACTATGTACTGAATAAAAAAAAAGCGAGTTTTCACCATATAACTTCTCCGGTATCTTGGAAAAACCTATGCCCGCGAAAGTTTCTCCATAAGAGCCTGTGCTAATTAAAACTTAATTTATTCAAAAATTAGGCCGGTAAGGGGCTAGTTTCTTCTCACCAACTTGAAGAACAGCGATTTTACTTTCATTTAAAATACTTTTGGGGGGTATTTCACCGTGGTCGATATAACGAACATACTACCTTAAGGAATGAATGAATTGCAGAATTTACATCAATTTTCACGCGCTTTTTTTAAAATCCTATTTTTTTGTCAGCAGCAAGTTGTTAGTTCTGCAAAAGTATGTCGCAAAAGATGTACTATGTATAATAGATTAGACACAACAAAAAAGGTTATTGCACACAGAATAACGTTATAATTATTGTACGAAATGAGAAGCTTCTCTTGAGATTAATGCACTCATACCTTCTAACCTTCACAACAATACATATTCTTTGAATACGTGAAAATTATCAACCGAAAGAACAAAATATATAGACTACCGATACACATAAAGCTGAACTATCAAACATTTATCATGAGAATGATAAATCAGTTTGGACTTGTTAAAAAAAGTGTAGCTACACATGGGTGTACGGTTAGTATATTTAAAATTTTAAGTACAATAAGCATGCAAATTAATCAGTCTATTTATTATCAAGACCCGTTTGGGATCAAGAAGCCTAAGTTTTTCTTACAGGCAACTATCGACTTTATATATCATTGGAACAATTACGAGCGAGTTCTTTGCGAAATACAAAACTTCAGAATAGTATATTCGACTCTGGAAATAATAATAAACATAAACTAAATTAGTCCAAAGATTAATCTGGGAACCACCAAGCTGATTTGGGAACATCGAGTAGCATACGAGTCAAAGGACTTTATTATCTCTAACATTTGCCCACCAACTAGAAATACAGGATTTCACAATTATCACTCGATTCTTAATATTTCATTTCTCGTTAACTGACCATTAATTTTTAATTCTAACTTCCTTCCGTTTGCCCAAATTAAATACTAACAGCGGAAGCAGGGCGAGCGGATCCATCTGGTGGCGTAGTAGGTGTGGCGTTCGCCGCAGGAGCGCGCGCATAGTCTGAAGCAGCAGCGCGGGTTGCGCTCCCCCATCTGCAACCTTCGCGACACTCAGCGGTGAGCGACGGTACTACAACAGCGCGGCACCTCGAGGATCCCGCGCAAGTGCCCAAGTCGTTTGCACTTCGGACGCGGCTCGTAGTTTCCCTGCGATCTTCGGAGTGCCGGCAGCGTAAACTACGGTGAACGTAACAATGTACTCCACAGATCGAGCGAAGAAGTAGAATTGTCAGTATATAGAGTAGTCAGAAAAAAATCAGTAAATAAACATTGTGCACTACACATGTTACCTCTGAAGAAATGTGGATTCGTATCTTTCAACAACTTGACATTGTGTATCTACTTTGATACCGGTATCTTTCTGTTCGAGGAAAGCATGTACTGATTTAAGTGCAAATCGCCCAGCTCTTTAGCGAAAATTCATTGAAAAACATCATATGAACGGTGATAATATTTATCTTCGTCAACTTATAGAAGATGAGTTCACGAATCGAGATATCAGAAGAGCTGGAATTGTACTACGAACACCCTAATTCCAACTGACATTCCAATCAAGATAAGAAAACTCGACCGAGCTTTTTTTACCTATCGAGAATGAGAATGTGCTTTAAAAGAAAGCTTCTCTATGAATTTTCGTTCTTTTTCACAAAACCATTTGATCATTTTTTACAATTACGAACCCAATTCGCGTAAGATTATGTCCAAATCTTTGCCTTCCCTTCGTCCTAGCCAAGTACTTGACAGTTTCATATTATCTTCCATGGCGAAGTAAAACATTTATGCAGTAGCGGCCGACACGGAATTCTATCGGTAGTGCCAGTTAGTGATCCGACCTCGATAACAAAACAACAATTTTACCAATTATCGATATTCAAAATTTACATACTGATGTTAATAAAACATCGATAAAAATCATCGATTTTTTAAACATATTTGCTATGTTTTAAAACTGGTTTTACAATCTCTAAAATAAAATTGGTGGGCAACAAAACTTAATTTTACAGTACCCATGCGTAATAATATATAATGAAGATTAAACTGAAAACAAAAATAATAAGAACACATTAAAATACTCAGCCTGAAAACCTGAGCCCCACATTAATCTCAAGGAGTTGGAGCTTCCTGAGTTCCCCGATTAGGTTACGGGAAGAAGAGGGGAGGCCTTACGCCTATGGATACACCGTCTATGTGCAAAAACAATTAAGACGTACGAAATGCCAGGGCATCGGAGGTCAACCTGAACGAGAAATAGCTCGATCATGGGCGTTTTTCGACAGGAAAACTCTTTTTGCTAGGCCCAAAAACGAAAAAGTGATAAATCTCGTACCTATTTATATTAGATAACTTCCTCCAACATGTTGTGTATCACAATCAACGTTTCATAAATTCTTGATACCCAAAAAATCGATTGACGGCAAAACGTCCGTCGGTCCACGAGTGGATCCGTCCATCCATCAGCAAAGGACGATTTAAAAACTGGCGCAGCTCTCATTTCCGTTGAACTCTCTGAACTTCCGAAATGGCAAAGTCAGAAATAAAGCGAGAAAGTATGCGCGGTTGTAGCACAACTACTATATTTTTGCGAAGAAGTGCGACCACCCTGCTGGGCTTCACAGAAATAGAATGTCACATTAAAAATCAAATAAAATCTTCAGTCAATACAAAAGAGGTTCATTATCGGTAGACAGGTCAGGAAAACTGAAAAGGAATTAAACGTGTAGTTTTAATTCAGACTACAAGAAGAAACAAATACATTTTATGAAAGAGGCATTAAAAAAAGATATTCTTACAACTGAAATGCATTTATTTCAAAATAAGCAAAAATGCTAAATAAAACTTCCTCAGACTTTATATATGTTAATTACAATATATGAATTAGGCATCTTCTTGAACATCTAATGTGATTGCACGTTACAATAATGAAAACAATGTAGTTTAAACCACTAAATGAATATGAATCACAAAGAAATTGTACATTTCAAACAGAACCACACACAGGGAAGCTTTATATTATGTTGACAGTGGTGGTATTCGTTTTTTCAACCATTAATGTAAATCTTACATAGACTTTCTTTTTTTGAGATCGTGAGTCAATAACAAATCGAAAAAGATCCACGAAATATACTAGAGCGGTCAACTAGGTCGTCGATAAAACCGGGGCAACGCGTCGACGTTTGTCCAGCGAAGCATGGACTCAGCCCCGAGCCGACAAGCGTTAAACTATTGTACAGAAGTCGCTGAAAGTGGTGCCCATTGACTCATATGCACTCTCGGCATTTCTAGAAGGTATTTTGATTTACCTTTAGAAGCAAATCTCGCGAGATTGCGGCGATTTCCTCTTCAATGAAACGCAGATATTCTTCCTCAGATTGGGGGTTTCCAGCTTACCCCTGTTCTTTCAGTTATCTCCAAAGTAAAACAGTACAAGAGATTAGAAACTAGTGGTGCTACACAATGGCACATACTTTCCCGTATTAGTTTTCTATTTACTTTGGTCTCGGCCAGCTATTTGGATTTGACACATCCATTTGCCACCTGCCATCTATCGCCGCCCAAACTCCATTCTTTTGACATTTTCTTAAATTTTCGGTTTCCTAATAGTAGAATATTGTTTTAAGAAAATGAAAGAACAGTAAAACCTCCTTCTAAATGGCAATTTTCTTCGAAAAATTTGGAGCAGTTTTTACTAATGGTGGGTCTTTAAGCGTTACTATAAATACGATAATTGAAGCTCTTTTAACAGGAATCTTTTGTGATTTTCGAATAACTTCATTAGAAGTCATTTGAAGCACATACACTTACAAATACGATAGCGTTATATAAAGTGCTGGAAATGTGCATATTAACGGTATCAAGATCTTTAAAAAATATTACATTTGTGTAGTTTTTGAAAAAAAATGACCCCAAATTAAATTTACGTCATATTAAAAAGTGCAATTTGCAGTATCTGTTCGAATGTTTGAAGAAAAAATTTGGAGCCATTTATCAGAAAATGGCGTTTCAGCGTTTCTGGAAATTCGGAATTTTGAGCTAGTTTTCACAGAAGACGGTTGAGTTTTCGAGAAACTTGATATGACAACTTTCTTTCGAAAAAATAAAAAAATGAGCAATATAGCGTTTATGTCATCTCATAGAGTATATTAGGCAATATCCTTACCAAAAGTTTAAAGAAAAAATTAGAGCTGTCTTTGAGAAAATCTTGTTTTTGTAATATTTTAAATTGCACATATTGCACGCAATATTATGCGAAAACTAAATTTTCGAAAACAATTTACATGTTCTTAATGAAAGAAATCAGTATGGAAAACAAATTTTATTTGAAGGAAAAATCTCTATCTTTAATTTTGTAATTGTAGGAAGAGGCTGAAAAAAATTCAAACTTTTTCAATTTTCGAAAATTCTGAGTTAACCATGAAATTCGGAACTTATGCCATCTTAATAAGTGTATTTTACCCCATTCTTACAAGAAATTTAAAGAAAAAATATGGAGCCGCTTTGAGAAATTTTTTAAAATGTCCAAGGGGCTTCATGTAAAGTACCCCCAAATTTTTGAAGAAGCTTTACATAACTTTTCGCGATTCAGGTTTTGCGATCTCTTTTCTTCTTATGGAGTCTTGTTTTGTACGTAAAGTATTATCACACAAGCAGGATTCCGTAAGTGTGTGACGAGCATACGAACGGACTATTTCAATAAGGCTTTATGATGAACATGTAACAGGGGAGCGCAGCAAAATAGAAGGCACGGTTTGGGGAGTTCTGCAAGCGTGGTGAAGGAGGCTCATAAATATTTCAATTCGCAATATGTATGATGCAGTGCAAGTTCAACAGCCCGCCAGCAACTCCCGCGAGCGGCGTGAAAGGAACAACGATGAGACCAGTGGGCCGGGACTAAGGCCACTGCGTCGGAGACGAAGCGCGGGAGAACTTAAATGCCACTGCATGAATTAATTGATTAACTGGTGTTTGTAACCGTGTGAACCACTAAGGTCCCGTAGGTGCTTTGCGTACCTCCCCTCTAGCACGGCAGATCTTCCGGCAGATTCCCTCTCCATGTGTGAGCGAGGTAATGGCCCAGCCAGAATGTTCTCCCGCATGCGGGTAGTGTAGAGAGATCAAGGAAGAGAAGGGAAAGATAACACATGATCTGTGGCCTGTTTGTTAGACTTCGTTTCAATATTCAGTTTGTTCGAGTTCTGCATCAGAGAGAGCATTGAACACATCGATCTGACCAGCCGACCGCTAGAATTCTCCACCAAACAACGATAGAATTCGACCTAACTACGTCACTAGTGTTGAAAATCCGCCATTGCCAGTACTCGAATCCTAGAACCTCCCGGGCAACGAAGTGGAAGAGGAGATTGGAGGACTGTCGTTGAGCTTCCGAAGGCCCTCGAGCGCAGCTACACGCGCAGCGTGGCTTCCTCATCTGTAGAGACCGGAATAATAATAATAATAATAATAATAATAATAATAATAATAATGTCAAAATATTTACATAAATATGTAATAAAAACAGTAAGAATATATAATAAATATGTAAAATCGGAAATAATATCTAATATTAAAATACTGCCATTATACATTTACATAATACGAAATTACATTGATAAAAAATTCCTAAACAAAATTTAAAAGTAATACAAACGTTTTAAAGATCATTTGGAGAGCACAAGTTGATGCACACTTTGCATCATATAACTATCCCGTCGGTGGTAAATATTCATCTACTGTTATCCACGAACGTAGTTTAACAGCCAAGCACAAGTGTATCAAGGTGTATAAGCAAGGCTATATGCACCTTGAGCCAGGCTAGACGCAATAGAGGCCATGGTGATAAGTACGACCAGCAAACAATCACTGCTGCGTTGAACATTATTATCGAAGTGTTACTCGTCAGCGATCGCCAAAGTTTCTCGGAAATTAAGGTTAAAGGTCACAAAACGTGGCGACAATGATACTTTTCACACCTATATTTCTCCAATTCCTCCAAGGCTGTGCAGCCTCCGCAACAGGGCCAAGCAATGCTCGCTTGCAGGAACAACGAAACGAACATCGATGCGCACGTGCTGCTACTACGGGCTTAGCGCTGTAAATATAAATTAATGAAGTGAAGGTCGCCAGGTGGTTTTTGTTTAATTCTCACTTCACGTGATTATCAATCCTGAAGTATGGCAAACATGAAAATCAAGTGCGCTTGACGGAGTTTTTTGTGGAAACTTTTCAGGGAAAAATGAAATGAATGGCGGTACGCATACGCAGACGACAAACAATACCTTAAATTCACTTTTCACCGTTTTTCTTCTACATACTCCTGTTTCTGCGATTTTATATAGTTACATATAGATTTACGAAAGAATTCAAAACTCGTACTCGAATTCCATACTTGTAGACCCGCATTCTATGGTTTATTTCCAAGTGCTTCAGGCCAATGAGAACCCAAATACACATTTCTAGCAAATTCATATTTATCAAAAATTTTGTACTCTACTGTTTTCGTAACGAAATTAGTCTTTGAAATTAATTAGTTTTGCAATTGTTAGTTGGGAGGCTAGGAAACGATGATTATGGAATTTTAAATCGCTTTTCAGAGGGTAGTTAAATACTTCTAGTAATTAATAATTAAAATGTAATCCGGCTGGGCTTTTTATCTCTAATATGAAACATTTTCGATGAGAACTGAAATTTCGCTGAAATTTGATCACCGTGGCATCAACTGCCCGATCAATCATATTTAACAAGCTATTCATAACTAACTTCCGTAAAGCTCGCCTTGCTGAAGAAACGAAAGTGTATTTGCAAATTAAACTACACCAACGGCATTTGCATGCACCAAACCTTCATTCTAAAATATCGAAACTCAGAGGTTCCATTAGAATCGGATTTAGGTACTGCGAGCTCTCAAGCAAAAAATTGTTTGAGCTCTCCCTGTGGGAAAAATCCCTCAGGTGTATTTAAAAAAATAATTATAATAGAATCCTTTTCGTACAAATACAAGAAAAAATACTTAACTATTTTTATGGAACTGAACTCACACTTTTTTCAATACATTAAACATTATTTTTAATATTTTATATCACTATAACACATTATTTTACAGACACAAACATATTTTATGACAATTATTGATCATGTTATGATTTTTTCGGGCCGCGGGACCCCCCCCCCCAAGAAGTAAATGCTTTTGTTTGCGTGTAGGCGCATCCGACACGGTTCCATACCTGGGACTAGACATAGTACTGGTTAAGATAGTTCTAACAGAAACAAAGCTTCTAATGGGCGATAAACACACTTTGACGTAGAATATGTCTTAAAATTTAGAAACAACGATACGGATCCCACGTTACATGAAAAGATGCCTGCCCGAAAAAAATAATATTCAAACTATAAACTCCATGCCTGGGTAATTTCAATAAACTACAGATCCCAATTTTTATAGACAGTTACCTTATTTTAATATGTTCAAAACATTATACACGCATGATATTTCTGTCAAGTACAACGTTCGACGACATTTTTTTCATTATCTTCAGGTACAGATAATTTTTCAAAATTACGCAACGCATTAATTATATATTATTAGTTTTTCATTTTTTTGTCCAAAACAGGTTAGAAAAAGAAAACAATTAGTTTAAATTTATATTTTTTCTATGAGTGAGAATGGATACAGAAAAATAACCACCTTATTTCTTTGTGATGAATGTTTTGCATAATCTGGTTACGTGGAATTTTACTCTGATAAAGCTTTGCGTCCTTTTTTTAAAAATTTTATTTTACATTTATAGACGTACAACGTTCAGCCGTGAGGCTCTTCAGTTGATTGGCCGGGCAACTTTGTATCAGACAAGTGTGAAGGCGTTAACTGCTTGTTACCTCCCTGATAGTGATTACATGTGTTGTACCTTCAACCAAGGTTATGGCGAGGGAATGATGTTACAGCAATGACAGGATTAAAATGAAATACGATGGGAGGGACAGGTAATTGCTAGAAATGTTCTTGCCTAATCTAATGTCATAGAGATATTGAAGGAAAATATGGAATGGGAGTCTGTTTCTTAGGCGGGAGAGTGGGGGCTGATCGGTTCCTATTTCGTAAGTGACTGCTCCTTGAACATGATTCAAATTATTAAAAAAATTATGTGCCAGCTTAGTAATGAAGGTAGTAATTGGTTCTATTGCAAAATCGTTGTGGAGGGTCTTATTGCTTACAAACCATGGGGCATATACTGCTATTCTTAAAATTTTGTTTTGGAAGATTTGTAGCTTATTCAATGTGGTTGGGGCAGCTGAAATTCAAACAGGGCATGCGTAGGTTAATATTGGCCGAAGAATAGAGTTGTAGATGGTTCAAGCGGAATGAATTTTTAGAGAAGAGTTACAATCGAGAATCGGACGTAAAATAGCTAACCTTCTATTGGTTTCAATTACTTTGGACGAGATGTGACTGTGCCAATTTAGTCTTGTGTCCATCAGAACGCCGAGATAACGAATAGATGAGTTCAGAGGGGACCAAGGAATGATAGAAGAATCCAAAGTCAAAGGGCGAGGAAAGACAGGATACCTTAAAGTAAATACTTTGGCAATTGATTTGTTTGGGTTGATAAAGCTTTGCGTACTTCAGCGTGGCAGAGAGGAACCATTGGTAGGAAGATAGAATGGTGGGGGGGGGGGACCTCAACGGTAGTGGAGGAGGGCTATGTACTGTCTGTGGAGTGGGAAAAGAAAATTCGTGGTGACAATTATTTTTAGAAAACTTTTTTACGATCATAATGGGTTGTAAAATTAGTTGACTCCGTAACTAAATTTAGAACAGTATCAATCTTAATGTTTAATGTCTGTATTATTATTCTTTTATAGTAATTGCATTCGGAGCCGAAAATTCTGGACTTTTCGAAGTCAATAGAGTGGTTCATCAGTGGTGTGTCCTTCATGTATGCAAGGCATGCACTGCGTACCTTGTAACTTAGAAAAAAACATATTTGAAGCAGAAAATAAATCTTACTTCATTTATAACATAAATATTCTAATTTATCGAAAGCGTTGTATCGTTTTAAAACTAGCAGATATGAATTGCCCGTGCTTGCCAAGCATCGGTTAGTGCGAGGCGCGCGGGGAGTCAGGAAGCCCGGGTGCTAGCGAGTGTGCTCTTTGCGTTACATGGGGGCCTGCAATCAGCTGGGTTTGCGGGAACTCACTTGAATGAAAGCAGTGTTTCAAATGAAAATCTTGGTTTTTAATGATTAATGCGAATATTGTATGTACACTGAAGTGCGTAATTCTAAGTGTAGTATTCATTTTTTGCTTATACGTGCTAATTCAACTTTTATTTTATAGTTATAAGTGAAACTACCACGTGAGTTATACCCTAGAGTACGTAATCAGTAGATTGCGTCCGCTAGTGTTTCGGCAGGAAGAGCACATTCTATTGCAGGCAGTGGCGTAGACGTCCACACGTGCGTGATTTCTGATTTATTAATGTTTTGTTTTGCGGGACTTTGAAGATAAGAAAAACATCATTACGGCAGGAAGGGCAACGCCGGACATTACTATGACTATTACTTCGAAAACTTTTATAAGAAAATTTAACAGCCACTATTCTGAACCTAATGAATGACTTACCGATCATCTATATTTTATTGCTTACCCAAACTAAGCTCTTCAACACACAACCCTGGTTCATTGATATTTTATGTTTGATCAGAGAATTTTGCTTGTTGATGAGTTCAATACTATTATGTTTACGTGGATTAATGCTAAACTAGAATGCCTTGAAAGTTAAAGCGTCGCACTGTAAACAAGAACAAGAGCCCCGTGCCGAATACAAAGAACTTCCATTAACACAAAATACCTAATGACACAAACGTTTCATTTTCAAGAGATATGAATTATCACGTGGAGGAAAAGCGAGTTCGCCACATGTGATATATGTTACGGTATTATAAAAATTCGGAACAATACTAACAAACATTTCCTTTGTCTATTCCCGGAAAATACATTTAAATATTCATTCAAAGTTTGTGATTTGGTTCCAAAAGAAGTTACAAAATGTTAACATGCTTGCGTTTCTCTAATGTGAGCTTTTTCAGACTAATTTGAATACTTCTTGTTATGTAATCATAGAATAAGTTTATTAAGAAATAAAATACCACCAATATATAAAAATATATTGGCTTCCATTACTCACGTGATTAAATAACTAGTTTTACCACATAGTCATTTCTGAAACTGGTGTGCTTGCATAATGAAGAGCACACCGCGATTGTGGAAAATATATAAACTTATGCATGTTTCAGTCGATAAACTGGCCACGATTAAACAACATAATAGTGCCATGTAAATGATATTCAAACGTTCAAAGTAAACAAACAATTTAAATCCATAACTGAAGTTACGTGATGCGATGAAGAGAACTGTACTTAAACATTTGCTTCAATTACGACAAAACAACTATTGTATAATTATTAGATCGTTTTAATTTGGTTGTCACGTTAATTCTATTTAATGTTGTTGTTCAGTCCCTTGTTGAATTTTGGACAACCACAAAAATACTTAAAATCTTCTTATCAAAATTTATTAATTAGTGTTATACAACGTTTCGGAGACTGGTAGAACTGAAATTTAATTACAATTTGTTCAAAATATTGAAGACAAATGAATTTCTACATTATTCAAAAAAGCAGAAGAAAACATACAAATTACAAAAAAATACAAAAATATCACAAACTCATACTGTACCTAATTCAACGAAAGTTCACCTGTTAAAAAAACTTAAAGTATCTGTTTGTGTATAATTTGTATATATTTGTATATGTTTTTGTATACAGCATTACTTTTAGTTTTCAAGATACTTTTAGTTTTTTAACAGGTGAACGTTCATTGAATTGGGTACAGTATAAATGTGATATTTTTGTATGTTTTTGTAATTTGTATGTTTTCTTCTGCTTTTTTGAATAATGTGGAAATTCATTTGTCTTCAACATTTTGAACAAATTGTAATTAAATTTCAGTTATACCTGATGAGGGAGACAAAACAGTCTCCGAAACGTTGTATAACACTAATTAATAAATTTTGATAAGAAGATTTTAAGTATTTTTGTGGTTGTCCAAAATTCAACAAGGGACTGAACAACAACATTAAATAAAACTATGGTATAAATTGTCTAATACACGGATTATTTAAAATAAAGTTAATAGGAGCAATGCAAATGAAGCAGTACCATCTACATACATCTAAAGCATTCGTTTAGCCGTTACTGTAGTAGCAAGAAGGAGCGAAACTTGTCAATCAATAATACAGATCACGAATCAAAAGTTCTCGTGCAAGTTGTCATACTATAGTGGAATAAAACAATGAAAGCTGGATATCGCTACAAGTCAATAATCTACTCCAACGATTTAAATATACAATGCGTATGTCCTTTTACATAACTTCACATAAAACAGGCCGGAGTGTCCTGTTCTGTCTCTACATTACCTGACCCTCTACACCCGTCAAACGAGGATGACCAGTCGCAGCAAGTACAGATGGCCCGGAAGCATTTCGAGGGATCGCAGACATGCAGCGCGTCCGCAAATAGGGCGACAGCCGCCACAGAGTAAACAAGTTGACACGCGCAACGCATGTTTGCGCGGCGCGTGGGGAAGAGTCCATCGCAGCAACTCATTTATATTCGGCGGCGACTCGTGTTTACAACCGGTGGCGTCTCCGTCGGCGGCCAATGACGAGTGTGGCGAAGGCAACGACGCTGCGCCATTCAGTCCGCCTCGCAGCGCAGCCACACGTTCCGATTGCCAAGCACGGGACGCTGCGGGCGGGAAGAGACTCCGAGGGGGAAGACGTTGTGCCCGGACAAGCGAGGAAGAGGAAAATGTTGGGCCTTCACAATAGCGCACCGCACGGAGAGCTCACTTGTAAAGGCAAAGCTTTTTAGAGGAAAAGAAACGCGCCAGAAATTTAAAGAAACAGAAAGGCTGATTGTGATTACGGTATTGTGATGCGAACTTGCGGCTGTGATATATACACGGTTCGATATTAATTTATTAGCACCTGTAAATTGTGGTTACATGTTAAACCTCTTTTCTTGTTACATTTAATGCGCTTTTAGAGGTACAGCAGCAGTGCACTGCTTGCACATAAACGTATCTCATACGGGTAAGTTCTCGCAAATAACTATGTAAATATATTTTTACGGTTAACAAGAAAATAAGGAAATGTCAATGTTTTGATGGGCTCATTGGAAATTATTGTTATGATGGTGAATGCATGTTCCCGTTACAACAAAGTTCTGACATACAAGCCTAAAATATATTAATAACCCCCTGCTATCATTTGATGTAAAATAAGAGTTTCAGGAAAGGTAAGACAAAACAAGATATAATGGAAACCATCTTTTCTCTTGCTAGAATTTTTACATTGAGTTTGAAAGATGTAAATTAGTACTACATTGAGAGTGAAAAAGGAAATTTTTCAGTTCAAGTGCTTATGGTATTCTATACAAACTACCTAAGTGAAACTTAAAGATTTACACAAAAGGCAAATAATCAACAAAAAACTAACTGAACGATAAAAATTAAACAGATAAATAATCCCATCATTAAATAAATTTCCTTGACATTCACTGGAGATTCTACAGGGGAAGAGTCCCCCAGTGAATGCCCCTGCCGTGGGCCGTGAATGTCCCCCAGTGAATGCTCAAATACGGGGTCCTTGTCCACAGAAAGCGAAAACGATGGTCATCAGTGGGCTAAAATGAGGCGCAGTTTGCGTAAAACTTTTCAATCTCCGGGGTCTCTCATGTTAGTTACGCCACTGAGCGTAAGAAGTGGCTTCTAATACCGAACACTACGGCGAGACAAAGATAGTCGAGAAAGTCAGCTATCGTTCAAGGAAGTGCTCAGTGGAGGATCAAGGGCAAAAACACACCGACAATGTGCTGCCCGAACTGACATCCATCGTCGGTAAATCAAGGGAAGCTCATGCCACTACAACTCTTGCCTCGAGACACGCGCTAGTTTACTGTTTGGGTGCCTAAGGAGCAGATAATAATAACATAATTAAGCTATTTGAGAAATGCACATATGAACTAGTTTTGAGGGTTTTGTTTGCGTCACACGGGAACGTGGAATTTATTGAAATTAACCTTTTATCTATATGCATTCTCAATGCCAGCAATGGAATAAGACGTACTCACGCAATTACAACAAGTTTTGGCATTTGGACGCGTAATAAACATTATTAAGTAAGGACTTCAAATCTCTTCTATTTTAGAATAAATAGGCAAACTTGTAATTTGAGTCCCTCATTGCAACAATGTTTACGTGTAATATTTCATTCTCCGACGACGAAGTTAATTAAGAGAACACGATATCCTGGAGAAAGAGAAATTATAGATACTCTAATTAATCTTAATTTTTCTTCAAATAAATGAATGAGTTATCTACAACACTACATCTTTTGAAAAAAGCCTGAGAAGCACCGACAACTTGCCTGTTTCATTTTGCGTTGCCGAAAGACCCGGTGCACAGTGAACGTACGTTCCCAGACTTCGTTGGAATCGGTCCCGCGAGAAAGAAACTATGATGTACCAGATTCCGCACCTCGGGTGTTTCCCCTTCAACGACAGCAGCAGTCCGAGTTGGGCGCCGCGTACGGTCCAAAGGGCATCGACTGAAGAAACGCACAACTTCCTTCGAGGAGTCCAAGTTTGCGGGAGTTGCGCGTCCCTGCAGCTCTCGCGAAAGAGTGAAGGAGGGGGTACAGTTGAAGGGAGGGGAAGGGGAGGTGGAGCGAGATAGACAAGGTGGAGCGGGGAGACGCTGCTCGAAGCGCGCGGGAAGGGAGGGAAGATTGGAGAAGAGCAGCATTTGGATCCTTCCTGGATCGTTCTCAATAATCTTTCGACAAGAGGAGACGAGAGGAGAGTAAAGCTATTTTTCGGAAATAGATAACTGGAAAAAGGTAAAAATACGAGTACATGTAAGACTGGCGATATACTGATTAGTTGGGCTCGCCAACTCCTAAGGTCACGAGTCCCGTTAGTGTCGTTAATGTTGTATCCTGGGAAGTGACAGTTTTCTTCCCTCGCTTAATGGTGAGATCCGGCGCCGACCGACACGTCGGCTTCCGGAGTTTTCCCGGTAAAGGTATCTCCCAGCGGGGCACCACACCAGCCGGGACAATCGCGAAACACCCTTGTCTGTTATTCAGTATTAATGAATAATGTACGTCGTGAATCATTCAACAAGAACAAGGATTTATTTCCAACATATACGTACACTTCGTAAAATCATTTGACTCTATACATATCAAAACCACATACCTCGTTATCACCTTCAACTGTCCTTCAGTGCACTGGGAGAGCACAACAATATCGGGACACGCCGTCGCCGATTTCTTCATTCAGCAACTTCATCTCATCAATGTCCCCCCGACGTACGTGACAATGTAGGCATGAAAATCTGTGCAAATACGGGGCGAGTATAGGATAAGGAAGAGAAACGACATATTGTGCGCCGACCTTGACCCGTTTGTTAGGGCACTTCACCGGCATTCTCCAGGTCTTGATCGGAAAAAACACGGTTTACCGATCAGAGCAGTTGGCCGTTAGAACTCTTCTCTACACAAGGGCTCAATTGAACCTACATAGATACCTAGCTAGTGTTGCCAATGTGCCACAGTTGGCACTCGAACCCCACGACATCAGACGAGTTGCCGTAAATAATAAACTTTCAACAAGCGGAGAGTGGAGCGTGGCGAGTTTTTGGAAATAGATATCTGAGAACAAGTAAAATTATATTTTTGGGAAAATTGCGGTGGAAAAAGGGAGGAAAATGTTCTGAAACGTATAAGCAGAAAGAAGAACAGAGATACGAGAGAACGGTCGAGGCAAAAGGTGAGTATCTAACATTAACGTTATGAACAAAGATTTGTTAATATAGTGTATTCTTCTTACATCTTTTAGCTTTCATTTTTGGAGAACAAATGTGCAGTGTCACACTGAAATTACGGAGTGAAGCAATGTACTTATATTATTTGAAATTTTTTTTTATATAAGGAAGTGAAAGTGGAAAATAAGACAGAAATACTTGAGGTCCACCGAAAATGTAAGTGAAGAAATTGATTTGCCAAGGGCCTTAATACAGTTACATATATAATGTATCATTTATCAAAATTGAGGCTCGAACACGCTCGTGATTGTTCCATAAACAGGCTGGTGGCAAGCATAGTCAATTGTTACCAATGATTTTAACAGATTCTTTCAGGCTCAAATGGAAACGACGAATGTGAAATTATTCTGGTTTTCCTTCCTCGACTCTCCATAGCGTAGGATGGTAAATCTTAAATATGACGCAATGGAGATATAACGTGCCGAAAGTTGGCTACAACTTCAAGCAACTTTGCAGCATATCGCTATAGCTGACGTGTTATTCAAATCATATCCTGAGGAGGCTGTTTATTTCGTATGCCCAACTGAAATCTATTCACCACACAACGATTTTTGAACAAGATAGAAATATAATTCATAAAGTATAGGGGTCGATGAATTTGAGTATCAAATCAATCAAATCAAATCAAATCATAATATGCAAAATAAATGAATGGAAATGGTGGGAGGAATTACACATATGAGAAACGAATACTTTTTTAACAGCTCTGATTAAACAAACAAAATCAGAATGACATGTTTTCGTTGCGGCATCATGCACTGGATCATGGATATCGTCTTGCATATAAACCAACACAGTAGATAACAGCTCTTAGGATAATATTCCTCATTATAATTCCACAAAGATTTCAGATTTCACTTGTTTATTTGAAAAGCACGTGCTTCTTTGCAGCTGGAAAGAATGTGATATATAAAAATGTGAGAATGATTATAATGGGAAGAAGATTAATTTGCGAAACATACGGCGCATCGCCATCAGCAAAGTCTGAGAGAAACGGAAGAAACGATGCCATCCCCAGTACGCCTCGAGTGTCAGAATCGAAGCCAACAGAATAACGGAAGCAGCACGTAAAGGAACTTTGCGACCTAGCGTAGATTCAAAGCTCCACAGATCAATGGTCAACGGTCTAGTAGGGATTAGAGTAAATCGCCCTCCGGCTCAAGAATCAAGCCCCCAGTACGTGAGCAAATGATGATAAACGGAAGATGCGAAGAAATGTGGGATGCTGTACAAACAGTGTCATTCCGAAAACAATATTTCCAGAGCATTACATGATAAGACCGTGGTCCAGATCGAGTATCAATTTGAGATTCGAGAATCCCACATTCCCCATCCTGCATTAAGGTTATTCTAAAATAACCTCAACACTTCGTTAACAGGATACGTATTTAAACGTGATCAGTATTGATGCAGTTAGTTGTATGTACAATAACGTCCATTTATTTTCTTGTGTTCAAAATAAAACATTTACAGTAATATTTTGTTCGCTTGACAAACATTAAAAAATGAGTTAATAGAATTTGTTAACTCGTTGTTTAATTTAAAAAAATAACGCAATCTTGGACATGAAATCTAATACAAAAATATTTCAATCCCGATTATGTAAAAATATTTGAAATTGCAATTCCTAACATGGAATTTAAATTTAATAATAAACCCAAAACAGCCACACATTTCTTCGAATCTGTAATCTTACTCCACGAGTCAAAAGAGACGCTCACAGGAGATCCTCAAAGCGACATTTATTCTTGCATCCACGTCGACGCCACGTGCGGACCGAGCACCTCACCGGGCCGCCGTTGGCGCGGCACTGCGGCACAGGACCAGAGCGGCACCGGGCCGGCACGCACCCGCCAGCAGGTGGCTGCGCCCGCCCCCGCCCGCGGCCCGCCGCCGTCGCCGCTGACGTCTATCGATCCACGCGTCGGGGGGCAGTGCGGCGGCGCCGCGCCCCCCCACCACCACGCGCAGGCAGCCGCGCCACGCCGCTCTCGTGGATCCAAACACACACAATCTCGGCTGAAAACGTTTTGTTGAGACTGTTATTTATTTCATCACCACAGAGGCAAATACAGTGCATTTCCGAACGCTCCTGGGACGATTCTTATTGCATCTACACTAAGAGTGTGCTTCTTATAATTTCTGTTGTTTCTTTCAACTCACACGCTAGCGCATTGATTTCTTATTGCGTCTGTGTTAATAATGTTCCTCGCAAAACTCGAACACTGATTTCCCCCTCCATCTACGCGTAGTCAGCTACGCCACGCCGCTCTTGTGGATTTAAAAGGATCCAATCTTAAAATTTAAGAATAATGTTACTCTAATTTTTACTACGTTTTACTGCTGTGCCTTGCTTGTATCCCGATAATTAAAGATACGGTTTTTATGCCCTAAAAAATCTTGGATAACTTAAAAGTTCTGAAATGTGCACTATAATATGTAATAAAATGTTAACATTATTTCATTTCCGGTTCAAATCTTTCTCCTTTCAAAATTCAGGAGAAGCATGCTTGAAATGAAAAAAAAATAATATATTTTTGTGCAAACATAATAAATCTCCCTTACTTCGCGGGAGAAATAAATGAAGTTAAGATTCACCTTGGTGAAGTACATTCAATGTCTTATTGCATTTTTTCAGCTTGGTATTAAAAATATATCAAGAAATATCCTACATTTGCATAAGTATTTTATCATCTATAGAAAAAAAAACGCAAACTGTGACAAATTCATTCTAATCAATGAACGCTCACAAATAAATAGTAGATTCTAAGAAAAGATGATAAGTTTTGGAGATACTTTTAACGAAATATACAAATTATGCTTCTATAATTCCATGAATATGCACCAACAAGAAAAATCGGCGAAATATGCACTAACGTGTTAGTCTACATAGCATCCAGAACGAACCAAATGTCAAGAAATTTCACATAGGTTTGCCCTGAAGCAACGGACAAAAATATGCAAAATCATAGAAATCCGCCCTCTACTAATAATAAATCTAAATTTGTCGTTCTCACATCGTTTGCACTGAACTCTCAGGAGCAGCGACCCCTCCTCCCCCCTGACTACTCGAAATTATTTTGAAAATTTCTGTTAAGGAAAATTAATTTTCCTCTGAATACAAAAAAGTGATTGATCATTTGAGTACGTGAATAAAAATATTAAAAAATTGTACATTTTTACTTGTAAAAATTTCATTGAAGTAGTTCAATAGGCAATCGTCATTCACAATATACCACTTCGCGTTTGCCCGCAAATTAAAGGCACCGGTCATGTCAAAAGCGTTCTGGAGCAAAATAACGTTTTAAATATTTCATGTGCCCAGACGAAATGAGGAATTTTTCTACCAAATTTTTCTGTAAAACTACTTGTCATTGTCTTCAGTGCATATAATATGTATAATTCCTTTGAATGCTCACCAAAAGGAACTTTATCCACTGGCATATGCAGTAACACCGAAGTTGGGCACCTCTGGTGACCCGTAGATATTTCCAACTTAGAGAAGGTCCAACAGGAGGTTCAATGACGTTACGCATTGCAATTTTTGTCCCAAGCTTTTAAAACCGAAGTTCTATTGATGCTACAGTTTGAAAACGATTTCGATATACCAAATTCTTCTGACTTTTCAATAGATAATTTTCTAACTTACGTTTCATATTGATAGACATTTGTACCCACTGAGAACAGCAAAACTGTCTCACCTTCAGATTGCTTGTGAAGACTGACTTAACCTAGATTCGTACGGCCTCACTGCACAGAGCCACATGGTCAACAAAACAAGATGGGAGTAGTTTATGACTAGAGCTCGATTTAGGCATTCGTGGACCTGCAAATGCCCGGGGCTTCGCCAGGGGCACTTCCTCCCCTCATCCCCGCCCCTTTCTCTACTGCGGCCGGCCCACCGCGCCGCACTGAAATCGCAACGGGATCATTTCTGTGGCAGTTCAAAGAGCATTTGCTGTGCCCTCTGTTACAAGTTGAAAGAGATCGTACTGAAAATCCTGCAAACGAAAGCTGCAAGTTTCTTCATTGATCGAGACATTTTTTTTCGTTTAGAAATGTTAATCATCCGTAAATATCCCGTTAATCAAACATAAATGTCCCGGTGGGGAATTCGAAAACAAGACAGTAAAATCCTTTGCCTGTAAGAAAGTGAAGTTGGCGACAAGCGCGTCACGTTGGACGGACCGTGGCGGCACCCCCTTCCCTTCCCAGAAGTGACACAGAAGAATTCCTCGCGCCCCCGGTGGGCAGCAGGGTGAAAATAACTCTTTCCCAGTGCTCCCCGTCACTCAGAATACAACCCATCAGCAGGCAGTCAAAAGAGAAAGAGCCGGTCGTGCCCAACGTAGTAAGGCTGCAAGAGATGTCCATCATTCAAGATAGAGAGCTGTCCAGGATAGAAAGTAATTTGAACATGTAAATGTATTGAGATATGATTGGTTCTATAAAGAGGAGTCCAACACAAGGAGGTGTCCAAGATATACAGGTGTCCAACATCACAGATGTTACTGTATACTATATATGTGCCCAACAGAAGTTCACTACTTTCCGTCGTAGAACATGTGTTGGACGTACGTTTGTTTGAAATTTACATCTGAAAACTCAATAAAACAGTCTTCTAATTTATTGATCTTTACTTCATATATTTGTGTCATTGAACTCGACGAGAATAACAAGGAGTAGGGGTTTCAGTCCATCGTTGATCGATTCGATCAGCTTAACTATTAATAAAAAATTTAACTCTCAAAAAAATAAGTATAATCCACTTCGACTGAAATGTTATACTTTTCTTATCTCCCTCAGCTCCACTCCTCGTCGGTAATGAATCCTCTTTTTCATAAAATATCTACATTTCCGCCGTGATCAATTACGAGCTTTTATCATAAAAACGATGTATGCAGTCATTAGCAATGCCAGAGAAAACGCATTTATAACCAAAAGTTTAGAAACAAACATCTAATATAACAAGACAGATTTTAAATTCTACTAAGTTGACTTAGGAATTTCGGGAGATTGTTTAAATATTTGAAGGGATGTGGCAGCACGCTTTCCGTGAGTTAATGCGGCTTCAACCGAAGTGGAATTCGCCAAGGAGCAGCTGGCGTCGGGTAATCATACACGCCAATCGTTCTTGCGCCCCGGCGAGGTTAATTAGAAAGGAGAGGGCTGTAGGCAAAGCGCACACTGGGGCGAAACTGTCCAATGTGGCGAATAAAAACAACACTCATTGAGAGCATAGGCTTACGCGGCCGGAGTCAGTATCTTCTTGGCTGACCAGAAGACGCCGCGTCCGTGACATCTGTGGCTAGGATGCGGTGTCTCCCGGATAGCCAGGTAAATAAACACTCGAGCATCAATCCAGTTATTTCAAAACGGGTTAATGCTGGAGGGAAAAAGTTAATTGTTTCTTTGATCTAGATGTTTACTTTTAGGAAAAATCACTGGTGTAGCCATTTCCATCTTACGGAATTTTGATAATTACCCAGTTAACGATAAAATACATTATACATGCTACACAATTGCACAGACTCGCAACACTAACTGGAATATCATACAGAGGATTCGACGGAGGCGAATTTTTCAAGACTAAGTAAGATGAGACATGCCGACAATTGCCTGTGTCGAAGACATTTGCTTTAATCGATAGTTTCCTCCGATATATTTCTGGTGGATGCCTGAGAGTTCCTCTCATCCCGCCATTGCTCCAACATCGTTCATCTCGTATCTTCATCCATCCACCCATCAACATTATTCACCGTTTCAACGCATGGCCTTAAGGTTTAGGCATTGGAATCATAACACGAAATAAAGATTCTTTATCTGGGCGACGCTTGCCTCCTACCGCTGACACAGGGCTTCAAATCCCGGTCGATTCAAGTGGAATTTGTGGTTGACGAAGCGGGTTCGTGGCAGGTTTCCTCAAGGCTCTCCCGTTCCCCGTGCCTCTCATTCCACCAGTGCTCCAACATCATTCATCTCGTATCTTCATCCATCCACCCATCAACATTATTCACCGTTTCAAGGCATGGCCGTAAGGTTTAGGCATTGGAATCATAACACGAAATAAAGATTCTTTCTCTGGGCGACGCTTGCCTCTTACCGCTGACACAGGGCTTCAAATCCCGGTCGATTCAAGTGGAATTTGTGGTAGACGAAGCGGGTTCGTGGCAGGTTTCCTCAAGGCTCTCCCGTTCCCCGTGCCTCTCATTCCACCATTGCTCCAATATCATATATTTATAATCACCGATGTAAGAGCGAGACATCTCTGGTGTATAGCTATTGGCTATTCAAATCCCCATCGACCCTCGTGGAATTTGAGGTGGACGGAGAGTGTTGGCTGGAGATTTTCATCGGATACTCCGGGTTCTCTTCCTCTCATTCCATCGTTCCTACATCATCATTCACACCGTTACTCCATCGAATAATTCATTCATTCCGCGGCCGGCATTCGAATCCCAATAAAGAAGAATGCTCGCGATTTCGAAGTGCTCCGGCAGAACTGCATGGAGCTGTGAGGTCCAGGCCCGAGCGAGAGGAAGGCAGCGCTTCCGGCGCCTCGTTGGCCCACTGCGCGGCGGCGCGGGCGCAGCTGCACAGAACGCAACAGGGCGGGGGGAGTCAATCGAGGTGGCTGAGCCGCGCGCTCTCGACGTTGCGTGAGCGGAAGGAGCCCCGCGCAAGTACGCAACCGGGTCCAAACGAAAGAGCGCGACTGGTACACTCAAAATGAACGAACCACGCCAAAACTATGCATCAAACTTGTGATGCTACATGAACAGCACATACGTTCTTCCATTATTGCTAACTTTTGCAAATTTTGAAAGAGAAGACAACATCGCCGCTTTCCCCCGCAACGTCAAGAGAAAATAGAAAAATTCGCAGCAACATACACTTTTGAATACAGTAATTGCGATAATTAATGATTTACGAGAACTAATCAATTAGAGTTGAAATAATAGAACAGCTTTCGGCTCGAATAATTTCTACTTCAAACACGAATTCGCAAAAAAAAAGATTAAGTCTTAAGAATAATTACATTTTTCATGGAAATACAATTAAGAGGCCGCATTTGAAACAATGGGAAACCTCGCCGCAGTATACTTCATTACATGTTCGATAAGGAAAATATGGAAACAAGCAATGCGCGCATCTATCACTATGAGCAAAATGAAAGCACGTAGAAACTTAGAAAAATGTTAAATACCGCATTCTTCATTGATTATTTCGTGATTTTATCATGTAAGGTCCTCCCAAACAGGATGGCGAATTTGGCGTCCATCTACAAGTTGGCTTACGGGTTTCCCCAACCAGGTATCTCCCACCAACGGGGAACCGCCGGGACAAATTCTATGATGACCCCGACTGATGTCCCGTCAAGTATGATAGTGTAGTGCATATAAGTTTCTGTGTGTAAGTGGGATGAGGACCGGAAAGGAAAAGGAAAGAATGATCGCGCGCGGCCCGCGGGTCGCTTGTTTTGCTCCGACATTCGCTTGGTGCAGATCGGACCGCATTCATTTTACACTGCGATTTTTCTGACTTTGCCCCTCAAGACCCGTCTTGACGATGGAATATGTCACGGTATTACGCGACGTTCTCAGTTGCGCCGCCAGATATCGCATGATCGCGACCGTATCAAGCAGTGCGATCATGCGACTTCTAGCGGCACGAGGGAGAAAGAAGTGAAATTCCGTGTGATCAACCATCGTGGCCGCAGGGTCTTGAAGGGCAGAGTCAAAAAACCGCACTATAAAGAGATCAGCGAGAGTAAATCATCAGATATACTAATTCACGTTTTTGACAACTCGGTAATGTTTGGTATGCATGGAAATCAATGCAGAACAACAAAATATCACTCGAGAGTTATGATCGGACGACATAATTTAGCCTATAATCTGAAAGTAAAAACGACTGCGAAGAGATCTCGCAATTCTAGTTCATTCTCTCATTGAGCCCTACAATTATTTATTTATTCAATAGGTTTACGATGTATTAGTATACATTTTCCTATAACCATTATACATATTTTATATTTTCTATTGTTACATTATTTTTATTAATTTTTTCCATTTTATCTTATTTTTACAATCTTCTATGTTTAACTTTTTGTTCTTCATATTTTTCAATATTCCGTGTATCCATGTTGTTTTTGGTCTACCTCTTTTTCTTTTACCAATAGGCATCCAATTTAATAATTTTAGTGGAAGCCGTGTTTCTTCCATCCTTTGGACATGACCATACCATTAAAGCTGTTTCATTTGTATAAAATCTAATATTGTGTAATGAATTTTCATGGAATTTCAATTATAACTGTAAAATAACCAATAAATAGTAGACAGTGGTAAATGTAAAACACACATTCAGTTCCAGGAAATTTATCAGACATAAATCAATGATAAACAATTACATTATTGCAATGGTTTCTTGGCTCTTTATTAATAAAACATAACTGAGTGTTTTATTAATGTCACGAAACCACTGCAATAAAATAAACAAGATACCAGACGATAATACATTCAATACAATTATATATAGCGGTTTTAAGTTCTTCGCGGTTGGATTGATTGCTTGTCAGACAACGATCGTATTACATGCGCTGTTTTGGTGTCGTTTCGGCCCTCCGTGGGCGCGTCCATCCCCCTTTCCTTCCCCGTCGCCCACCGCTGCTTGTTCTTCGCAAGTTCCACGACATCGCGTCGTGTCGCGCCGCGTCACCTCAACTCCCCCAAGTTTTCCATTACGGTGCGAATAAAGAGACTGGGAGGTGTCGAACTTGCGGCGTCAGAAGCGTTCTTGGGGCTGCGAGGAGACAGCGCGGCAAATGCCAAAGGGAAAAGACGGGGAACGGACGCGCCCATAAACCTGGGTAAGTCCAGGACATTTAAAATCCATGTGCTGACATATTTATAAAAGCGTTGTGGACGTTTGGGGTCACGGGAATTTCATGGAAGTGTAATTCGTGAGAGGCTTTGAGCGGATTGAACTCGTGCCGATTTCACACAGCAGACAAACGGGAATTGTAAAATCTGCATGCATGACCGGCCACACGTGCAATTTATTCTAGTTTATTTGCCCTGAAGAAGACCCCGAAAGGATATTTCAAACGTTGGTTGACTTAGTCTACTCTGGGGGTCTCCGAGGCTACCGGAGAAACCTGTATAATTTGACTTCGAAGCGGAAATCTACTTCACAAGTGGAGCGAAGATTGGAAAATTTATAAGGCTAGTAGTATTCATAAGAAGATAAAAAACTTCTACAACCTGCAAACTTCAAAAAAATTGTGCCGCAAAGATCAAGTTACAATCACCAGAATTAGATCAGAACACACGTGGCTTACTCACCTCTACCTAATAAACC